>CM044006.1:34368773-34376273 GCA_024085815.1 Flaveria linearis
TAGGTCCCATTACCGGGATTAAGGGTTGTATAAAAATATTTTCCATAGCGAAACAAGTTTAAAATGACGTAGCAAGAGCCACAAAGCGAATACGTAATAGGTTACAACCAAACCAATCCTTAGGTCCCATTACCGGTATTAAGGGTTGTATTGAACGGCAAGTTTTACATGACGTAGCAAGATCCACGAAGCGCATACGTATAGATTACAACCAAGCCAATCCTTAGGTCCCATTACCGGGATTAATGGTTGTAATGGATGCTCGGCAAAGAAGAACCACGAAGTAGACCCACAAAGAAGAACCACACCGCCGAGAGCATCCAAGGTCAATAGCGTTCACAAGTAACATCGTACAACACATACAATCAAGTAATAGCATCAAGTAATAGCGCATACTAATGTAAATCCACCAAATAATATACATGGTAGCAACATAGCATAGAGTCAAGAGTCATAATAGCATCATACAATAGATAAGTAAAATAAGTTAACCACAGATGTAGCAGCAGACTTCCACTAGGAAGGTGCTTGAAAATGTGTTAAGTAAACGAGCATTCTTTTCCCCCAAGTTTGAAAATGTTTAAAAGTTATATAAGCGTCAAAAGGGGCCACGAAACTCACAGAATAGATGATAAGCACGAATGATGAATATTCCCGACAGTAGAATGCTATGAACAGTTAACACCTACTGATAGTTACTGACAAGCATTAATAATGAGCATAAAGCATAAGATGATGTTCAATAGGTTCGGGCAGTTTTGGTTCGGTCGTGGGTAACATTTGCACACAAACACGTGAAATAGATCTTATGTAGATCCATTGTACTAGAAGCGTTGCCATTATCGATGATATTTATGTAAAAGTGTTATTGTTGTCAGAGAAATATCTAGTAAGCTCTTGTGTTATGAATCGGTTGTTATTAATTGCAAGATGTTAAGTTGATTGGATTTTGATATAAAATTAATAAGTTTAATAGTGTTAATCTTAAAGATCATCGTTAGTAATGGCAACCTTGTCGATGTCACCTCAACATCACACGACAACACACACCGCGCACAGGAAGAATTCACACACAATGCTCCAATTGCACGACAGGACTAGACGCACGACTGTACACTCCATTTGCATGAATCACCTCTCAGTCGTGGGAATCAGCTTCATTCGCATGATTGAACTCCCATTCGTGCGACTAAGCATTCAGTCATACCACACAGCACCCAATCGCACGACTCAACCTTCCATTCGCACGATTCAGCCTTCAGTCATGCGAATCAGCTTCATTCGTAAGACTGAATCTTCATTCGTACGACTGGATACTCAGTCGTGCGATACACACAGTCGCACACAATCATCCGCATTGACTCAATTGCACTCACTCCCAATCGCATGCATTGAATCGCAAGACACACACATACGCATGGACTCAGTCGCACGACTCACCCCAGTAGCACCACTCAGTCACACGATAGACTCAGACGCATGGACTCAGTCGCACGACTCACTCAGTCGCACGGCTCAGTCGCCTGAAAGGCCCAGTCACCCTGTACAGCAGGTCGCGACTGCTGAAGTGCAGAGCAGCGTCCAGCTGCTCCGGGCACGAGTTTTACACCCTAAGAACTTCCAGAATCCATATTCTAACATGTCTAGACAAGAAACACACACTGGAACGCAACACACAAGCCTAGAAAACGCAAAAGTTAAATCGAGCAAGAAATGGGTCAAACAAGGTTATCTACCTACTAGGAGTGAGTATTCACGATGA
The DNA here is from genome assembly GCA_024085815.1 of Flaveria linearis. Taxonomy (NCBI): domain Eukaryota; kingdom Viridiplantae; phylum Streptophyta; class Magnoliopsida; order Asterales; family Asteraceae; genus Flaveria; species Flaveria linearis. The sequence continues at coordinate 34,370,536 of CM044006.1, forward strand.
TAACCAGATTTGGCGGTGAAAACGTAACAAACGTGACGGTTTTTGGTGCTAGATTGAGAGAAAAATGGAGAAGAAAGTGAAGAAGAAGAAGAAGAAGAATGTGAAGGCTAGGGCTGGTGTGGGGTATTTATACCCAGCCCTAGTTTGGCAAATTGTCAAGTTTAATCCCTGCACTTAGCCCCCGAGTCCCCGAACTTGCTTCGGTTGATAATGACGTAAACACATGCGTTATATTAATTATAGGGAAGTATTTAATATTGTTTGTATCTCGAATATGTTGTTATTAATGATGTTTATATTATATAACATAATATAGTTAGTGATGTCGGTGGTGATACCCGTAAGTGTTTTGGCCGATAAGGTTGCAAATAATGGTATCACGACTGTAAAAGAAAACCAAACAAGTATGATGTCCTCAGAAATAGTCTATGAAGGTAAGGAATGAATGCTCTAAGAATAGTTAGCGTAATTTCACATTAAATGATGGACCTTGAGGTGACGGATGTCACAGTATCCCCCAGTTGAGAGAATTTCATCCCGAAATTCAACTGGTGTTAGGTCCAAGAGTGTCATCCTCGAGTAGATGTGGATATTTGAGCTTCATCTGGTCTTCTCGTTCCCACGTGAATTCTGGTCCTCGCTTGGAGTTCCATCTCACGTGAACGATCGGTATCTTGCTGCGTCTCAGGCGTTTGACCTTTCGGTCCATGATCTCGATAGGTTCCTCGATAAAATGAAGCTTTTCGTCGATCTTGATTTCCTCAATTGGTACGTGTAAGGACTCGTCAGCCAAACACTTCTTGAGGTTCGACACGTGAAAAGTATCATGTACACCACTGAGTTCTTGTGGCAACCTCAATCGGTAAGCCACCGGACCGATTCTTTTGGTAATCTCGAATGGTCCTACGTAACGAGGGGCTAACTTCCCTTTCTTTCCCAATCATACAATCCCTTTCCAGGGAGAGACTTTGAGTAAAACGTGATCTCCAACATTGAATTCTAGAGGCTTCCGACGATTGTCGGCATAGCTCTTTTGGCGATCTCTAGCAGCTTTAAGTCTATCTTTGATTTGGAAGATCTTGTCAGTTGTCTCTTGTATAATCTCCGGGCCCATAAGCTGGCTCTCACCAATTTTGGCCCAACAAACTGGGGATCTACATTTCCTCCCATACAATGCTTCAAATGGAGCGCATCCAATGCTTGTATGATAGCTGTTGTTGTAGGAGAACTCAATCAATAGTAAATGAGTGTCCCAGCTACCACCAAAATCGATTACGCAAGCTCTGAGCATGTCTTCCAACGTTGTATTGTTCGTTCACTTTGGCCATCTGTTTGTGGGTGATAGGCGGTACTCATATCTAATCGAGTGCCCATCGCTTTTTGTAATGTTTGCCAAAATCGTGAAGTAAATCGACTGTCGCGGTCGGATATGATTGACACCGGCACCCCGTGCCGTGTCACAACCTCTTTGATGTACAACCTTGCCAGCTTATCCATTTTATAGTCTTCTCGGATAGGCAAAAAGTGAGCGGATTTTGTCATTCGACCCACTACGACCCATATCGAGTCGTGTCCGCTAGGCGTCCTTGGGAGTTTGGTAATAAAATCCATGGCTATGTTCTCCCATTTCCACTCGGGAATTTCAAGTTGCTGTAATAATCCCGATGGTTTTTGATGTTCAGCCTTAACTTTCGAGCACGTCAAGCATCGACTTACATACATAGCAATGTCTCTCTTCATGCCTGGCCACCAGTATAGATCCTTAAGATCGTGATACATCTTGTCTACACCAGGATGAATAGAATATCGTGTCTTGTGTGCTTCCTCCATGATCAGGGTACGAACGTCTCCCTATTTGGGTACCCATATGCGATCCATGAAGTACTGTATGTCATCATCCTTGCAAGTCATCTGTTTGTCTAACCCTCGGAATTCTTCTCCCGCAAGGTTTTCTTCTTTCAATGCTTCCCTTTGTGCAAGTTGGATCTGAGCTTTCAAGTTTGTTTGAATAGTCAATCCCAAAGCTCGAGTACGTAGTGGTTTCATGCGCTCTTTACGACTTAGGTCGTCAACCACCACATTTGCTTTCCCTGGGTGATACCGAATTTCACAATCGTAGTCACTAAGTAGCTCTACCAAACATCGTTGTCGCATGTTGAGTTCTTTCTGATTCAGGATGTGTTGAAGGCTCTTATGATCTGTGTAGATGATGCATTTGGTTCCATACAGATAGTGCCTCCATATCTTAAGTGCAAATACTACCACGCCCAACTCCAGGTCATGAGTCGTATAATTCTTCTCATGCACCTTAAGTTGTCGCGAGGAATAGGCAATCACCTTGTCCTTCTGCATTAGCACACAACCCAATCCTTGATGTGAAGCATCGCAGTACACCACAAAATCATCAGTTCCGTCTGGAAGGGACAATATCGGTGTTTTGCATAACTTCTCTTTCAACATTTGGAATGCTTGTTCTTGTGCTTTCCCCCAATCAAACTTCTTGTCTTTTTGAGTCAACAATGTTAACGGTTGGGCAATCTTTGAGAAATTCGCAATGAAGCAACGATAGTATCTGGCCAATCCTAAGAATTGCTGTATCTCTGAAGGTGTCTGGGGTGCATCCCACTTCTTCACTGCTTCGATCTTTCCGGGATCTACATGAATCCCATTTTCGTTAACCACATGACCCAAAAATCTCACTTCTCGAAGCCAAAACTCGCACTTCGAGAGTTTAGCGAAAAGTTTCTCTTCTTGTAATAGGCTCAGTATAGCCCAAAGATGTTTCTCGTGGTCTTCTTTCAAACGAGAGTAGATAAGTATATCGTCTACGAACACGATCATGAACTTATCCAAGTAAGGTTTGCACACTCGATTCATCAGGTCCATGAACACAGCTGGTGCATTTCAGTCCGAACGGCATGACTAAGAACTCATAGTGCCCATAACGAGTCCTGAATGCTGTTTTCGATATGTCATCCTCAAAAACCCTTAGTTGATGATATCCAGAATGAAGATAAATCTTGGAGAAATATGAAGCTCCTTGCAGCTGATCAAATAAGTCATCAATTCTAGGAAGAGGATATCGATTCTTCACAGTCAACTTGTTCAACTCGCGATAATCGATACACATACGGAAGGATCCATCTTTCTTTTTGACAAATAAGACCAGTGCTCCCCGTGGTGAATGACTCGGTCGGATGAAACCTTTCTCCAATAGCTCCTGTAATTGGCTAGATAACTCTTGCATTTCGGATGGCGCTAACTGGTATGGTGCTTTTGCTACCGGCGTAGCTCCAGGAACCAACTCTATACGAAATTCCACCTGTCGTGGAGGAGGTAAACCGGACAAGTCATCAGGGAATACTCCCGAAAAATCTCGTACTACAGGAATATCTACCAACTTGTTGCCTTGTTCTTTCTTTTCCACTACATGGGCCAGAAATGCGTAACACTACTTTTGTAAACATCGTCGCGTCTTCATGCAAGTAATAAGCTTTAGAGTTCTTCCCGGTCGTTCTCCTTGAATCTTAAGTACCTCCCCCTTTGGCATGGGGATTCGTACTACTTTCTCCCGACAAACAATCTCGGCTCCGTGTTTTGATAACAAATCCATTCCCACAATCACATCAAAACTTCCTAACTCAAAAGGTATTAAGTCTGTCGAAGGAATGGTTTTCCCATAATATGGAACACTTTCGAATAATCTCATCGGCCTGTACAACTCTACCATTGGCCATTTCTACAGAAAAGCTAGTTTCTAGTCTACTAGGGTTCAAGGCGAGCATGTGTGCAAAATCAGAAGATATGAAACTATTGTCTGCCCCAGTATCAAATAGTATGGATGCGAAGTGGTGATTGAGCAAGTACGTACCCGTAACAACATTCGGGTCCTGACGGGCGTCATTTGCTCTAATAACGAACGCAATTCCTCTGGCAGCATTTCCTTGATTCCCTTGGCCTGGATTACCAGCTATGGCCATCACTTGCTGCTGGTTATTCCCTTGTTGACCCGGTGCCCTATTCAGTCTGGGGCACATGTTCCGGTAGTGACCAAGAACTTCGCACTCATAACAAGCCCTGGTATTCCCGGCCGGGTTAACCGCGTTGACGGGTGCTACTAGATTCGGCGTAGTTTTACAATCCTTCGCTAGGTGCCCCGGGCGCCTACAATTTGCACACACCCAACATGGCGTTGCTGGGGGATGATGAAGAGTGCACCTGTTACATTTCGGGTGCGGCCCAGCATAGTCCTTTCTTTCTTGAGTCATAGCCACAAAGTTGCGGGTTGTCTTGGCCTTCTAATCAATTCTTCCGGCATTAGACCTGCTTGTTTCCCCAACCTCCTTTCTCTTCTCTGCTCCCCTGCCCAACATCCCTGTTCTTACCATCTCATCAGTTAGAGCACCGGCCTTCAGGATTGCGCTATGAATCGTGGGAGGAGCTGCTGCTATTACCAACGCTCGGATTTGAGGCGCGAGCACCCAAATGTACCTTTCAATTCTCTTTGATTTTGGAGTTACCAAATGTGGAGCCAATCTTGCCAGCTCATGAAAATGATCGGTGTAAGCTGCGTGCCCAGCTCCAACCATAGCATGGTTCCAGAATTCCTACTCAAGTTTCTGCATCTCGTTGAGAGGGCAGTATTCCTCAGTAATTAGGGCTTTGAACTCATCCCAAGTTATTTGCATCGCAGATTCTCTTCCCTAGCTTGAACCTGGGTGTTCCGCCATGTTAGTGCCTTGCCCTACAGTGAACACATGGCATACTTGATTCTTTGGCTATTGAGGCATTCACTGATGTCAATCACTGCCTCGATCTTTTCTAGCCATCTAGTCAGGGCTATCGCCCCACCTTTCCCATCGAATTCTCGGGGTTTGCAGGCCACAAATTCCTTGTAGGAACATCCCCGTCTTGTATTATCGACCCCAGTTTCGTTCCCAATTGTTCCGGCAATCCCAGTGTCTTCCCCTGTTCCTTGGTTATGCTCATGGTGTGTATCATTATCTCCGTGGAGATGATGATTCAGAAGCGTGTCGCTCACTTGAGTCACAATAGTCGGAATCAGTGCGGCTAGCTGCTGAGCAATCATAGCAGCTATTTCAGGGTTGTCAGTTCCCCGATTGTTGCCAGCTGGAGCACTACCTGTTCTTGGTAGTCTACCCCTACCTCTGCCTTGTAGGGTCTCACCTTCTTGATTGGTACTACGTGTGGCTCTTCTAGGCGGCATCTTCTAATCGTAGAAAGGGGTAAACATGTAAACTTTAGTAAACATGTAAACCTTAGTCACTTTAAGATACACGTATGATTCCACTCATCAAGTTCCAATAACCCATGCTTTGGTCCATTAAGATCATCACATAGCCCAGTTTAAGCATATTCTTAGTATACCGGTGATGCTTATATATAGGGTTCCCCGCAGCGTTCCCACCACACCCTCGATATACATAGGATGATGCTTAAACCGGTTACATGACATCCTAATTTTCCTTAGTATAATCCTAATGAATAACATAATGTATGTGTAGAGAGTATCATCCCTCCTCTACATCTCTTGAAGTCAACTTTTATTTTAAGCATTCAATCAGTTCCTTAGTTACTGAAATGCTAAGTGGAGGAATGTAACGCGAAAGATAGAATCAATGTCATGATTAGAAATACCATGAAGGCTATAAGTAGGACAGGACTTAAGTAATAGCAAGTGTTAGTAATGTTTTGTTACCCTTAATGAGGTTTTACTA
>CM044006.1:34381273-34410808 GCA_024085815.1 Flaveria linearis
CATACGTGAGACTCACCTAAGTGAAGTCTACCATAGTGCTTGCAAGACTTTTCATCATCAAACGGGCCTATGGTAACATTCGTTAAGTTCCACTTCTTATTAATATTATCTTCCACTTAATATATAATACGTAACTTATTAAGTACACAACATACCAAGTACTAGTCATCATAACATGTAACCGACCCTCCGCGGGACAGCGGGGGTTCGGGTCACAGTTGGTTAATCACAGTATAAAATCACTTTATAACCAGAACATTGCAGCGGAATTAAATAAACATTCACTTAAACTTAGAAATAATATTGTACTCATACATTTGTCTTTAAAAGGAATAAAACATGGTGAACGGTCTTAAATTACAATAAAGATTTCATAGACAGGAATGCCATCCATTGCTTGCCAAGTAGCTCGCTGGTGCCATCCTCAACATCAGCATTTACCTGTCCACTATTATGCATAAAAGTCAGCTTTGCTGAGTGAGTTCTAGTTTTATATACAAATGAAAATATAAGCTTTATCTTCCATATAATGATGACGCATACATCATACTACATAACATTTCTTACATTATATTAAGCATGTTCATTATCATTAATTTTTTCATTATCTTTCACTTCATCATAAGCGAGATTGCACAAAGCAAGAGCTCCATGTTGAAACCGCTTGAAATCCTTACCTTGAAAACCTTATGTTTACTATGCATAATAGCCCCAAAAACATGGGAAAACGTTTAAATAAGGGGATCTAGAACTCACCTGGATATCGTGAGTAACTTCTAAACTAAGCCTTCTAGGCTAGGATCACACTACACAGCCTGCAGATAAGTTGACACTTAAAGGGGTTAATTTCTGCCTAATTTCGCTATCAGATAAGCAGTTTCACTGGCAGTTTCGCTGGCAGTTTCGCTGCCAATTTCGCCAAGCAGTTTCGCTGCCAGTTTCACCCAGCAGTTTCGCATGACAGTTTCGCTGTCAGATGCGCCCAACTTTCGTTGGAATTTCCTAGTTTTGCAATAGCTATGGTCAACCTGGGCACTATCGAAATTACCAGCAAAACTGTAGTTTCGCACCAGCGAAACTGTAGTTTCGCTGGAACTCTATTAGTTTCGCTGGATGAGTGCACAGTTTCGCTGATCGGGGGCACAGTTTCACTGGATGAATGAAAATGAAGAACCAGCCCGTTTTTAACCCAAAATCTTAACTTTTTACGTCCAAATCCTTGGTTTACCATCCATGAAACCATATCTAACCTTTTTACACGTTTTCATACGTAAAAATTTGACCTTTAAGTGTTTCTTTGAAACTTTTCAAAACCCAAAACCCTAGAATCCGGGTTTGATATACAGAAGGGTTTAGAGGCCGATTCTTACCTGGATTTATTGATCCTTTCTTATGGTTTGATGCTCCAACAACCAGATCTTCAATCTTTTAACATTTGAAGCTCCAAATCCTGAGTTTTCTTCACTTTCTCTCTCTACTTTCTCTCTCTATGAATTTTGGTGGCTAGGGTTCAAGTGCGGAAGATGGTGGCTGATTATGTGGGTTTGAAGGCTGATTATGGACCCTAAAATCACTTAGGCTCTTGCCCATAAGCCTAATTAGCCCATAACCCATTTTCTTCCTTTATTAAACACCCATAAATTAAGCCCCTTATCCTCGATGACTCGTTTTGACTTTTCGGGGTGTTACACTAAAAACGCTAAAAAGGCTTATGGTGCAGACATGTGGCACTGCTGTAATTAGTTAAGGAAAGGTAAAATAGGAAAGATAGTTCTTTCGGCTTCTAGAAGAAAACCAGTGAGAGATATCGTCGATCATTCTTAGTTTTTTGTTGAGCTTTCATCATTATTGTATCAAAAACTAATTCACTGATGTTTATCATTATTATTATTACTCAATTATTAAAGATAATGCTACTTGTGTATTTTTCATTGTGATATTTTTGTTTGTGGCTTAGATACGTGGAAGTTGTGTCTAATATTTGTCTTATTGTGTCTTTTATATTTTATGCTTCTGTTGTGTTATATTTTCTGTCAGTATTATGTCAAAAAATTTCTATTGTGAAACATATGTTTAAAGAGTTATTTTGTTGAAGTAATAATATGAATCATGATCATTACATTGTCATTGTGTCTTTTATGTTTTTATTCTCATCATCTAATATTATGATGTTATGAATTTGTTGTTGTTTATTTGTTAATTTGAAACAAGATCATTATATTATCATTGTGTCTTTTACCTTTTCATTCTAATATGTTTCATTAATTATTGTATTGTATTAATGTAGATGTGTAGGGTTATAAAGAATTTGGTGTTCAACATGTATCACCTGCTTCTGGAAGAAAATATTACACACATATTGCAAACGATTCGATAAAAACTATTATGGGAATGGTGTTTGATCCTATTGAACATGCTTTTGTATTTTACCAAAAGTATGCTCTTTCTTGTGGGTTTTCAGTTAGGAAGCACACAGAGTATAAACATGATGGTGTTGTTAAACTCAAATACTTTATGTATACAACAGAAGGTTTTAAGAAAGTACCAACATTTGATACTTTGAAAATGACAATGATAAAGGTAAGCGGAAACGTGAGAAACCTTCTAAAAGAACCAGATGTGAAGCACATATTAAGATTCATATAGTTGACGGTAAATATCACATCTATTCTTTTCAAGAGAAGCATAATCATTATTTAGCTTGGACTAGTTTTATGTAACACAACAAATATCAAAAGAATATTATGTTGTATAATTTTGTCTGATTCTATTAGTCCTAACGAGTTTGAAAAAGAATGGTAAATAATCCTTTTTGATTTTTGTTTAAGTATTCATTCTTGGTTGTCTGACATTTATAATCTTTGGCGAGATTGGAAACCTGCATATTGTCACAATGTTAAGTTATATATTTTGCATCATAAGCCTTATTTCAAGAACACTGTACGAAAATAATATATTTTTATTTCGTACAGTAAACGTGATCGGTTTTATAAAAATGAAAAGATCATAAATATATGTCTAGACACACCAAATTTATATGTGTGTATGTGAGTGTGTATATATATGCATATATATGTATATATATGTATATATATGTATATATATGTATATATGTATATATGTATATATATATGTGTATATATATATGTATGTGTATATATATGTATATATATGTATGTATGTATATATACATGTATATATGTATATATATGTATATATATACACACACACACAAATAAATATATATATACATATATACATATATACATATATATATATACATATATACATACATATATATATACATATATATATATACATACATATATACATATATTATATACATATATATATACATATATATATATACAGATATATATACGTATATATATACATAGATATATATATATAAATATATGCATGTGTATATATATATGTACATATATGTATATATGTATATATATATGCATATATATATGTATATATATATACATATACATATACACATATATACATATATTGTCACACTCTCAAAATCCACGTGCGGTGTTTTACCGCGAGGCCTGTGAACAAACCAGGATCACAGTCAATAGTTACTCAGAACGACTCTATATGCCATGTTTAATATAATCCAAACCAGAGTTCAAACTTTAAAACGATGCGGAAGCATTTTGTAAAGTTAAACAACCTAAAATACTGAAATGCATAAATGGCAAAACATGCGCCAACCAACTGTTTAAAAACCCAAAATGTAAAGACAAGCAAATGTGTTTATAGTTTATGTCTTAGAATGCATGCTCGACCCGTGCTGTGCTCCTATTGGCAAGCTGAGTTATCGACCTGAGAATTGCATACTAAAATGTCAACACAATGGTTGGTGAGTTCAAGAGTTTGCGTTTAAACATAAACAGTTTAACAGTTGTGATATATATAAGCAGTGTATTATAACAGATAGCCAGTCTATTAACAATAAATATTAATTCATAGTGATTTCGCAATTGAAGCTGACTGTGATAGTTTTGCCTCCTGTCACGACTTTCCATGTCGTGACACATGTTCATAGGACAAATTGCACCCGGTTGACCTCGAGTCACACAGGTGGGGCTCGTCAGACCCAGTAGTACTACCCAAGTTTCCCCGCTATTCAATATTAACAATTCGAAAGTGTGAGAACTTTTCCATGGTAAACCGCACTATATTAATATTATACATAACTTAAATACAATAAGCGTTTGTGAAATTACCAGTATGCTATCTCCCCCAAAAGAGATTAAATAAATGGTGGGGCATGAACTCAACTTATACGCGTATTGAGTACTTAGAGTTTACTTGAATGAAAGAGTGGACAGTCAACCCTCAGAGGTTACCTAGATCATGTAAGTACATGAGTACATATAAGCAGAGAATATGTGAAACCCTAAGTGCACTACAACTAAAGACTCAAGGTTTTAGAAGGATAGACATGTTTGACCCAGTTGACCCGTCTGACCGTTGGTGACATTATGTGTTTTAACCATTTAAACAGACATGAGCATATATCATACATGGTTAACATTCCAGTGGATCACATATGGTGCTACATTCCCAATGCATTGCTTAGATCATCATACTATGTAAATATCATACAAGTTATGTAAGTCCTTAACAACTAGCATGCTCAGTGTATCAATAACACAACTAGTGCATCACAAAAAGGTCAAATCATGCATAACCTACTCATATGACCTATAACTATGAATTATCATACACAGGCCAAAACAGATAATTTACCAATTAATCATCCATACTAGCCACAACACATTCAACATTTCCATTACATTCAATATACATCAAGATGATCAATTTCCAGTCCCAAACATGATGCCCTAGTTACTAATCAACATTTAATACCATACATGATCATCAAGGTTCATCAATCCCACAAGATCAACTAAGCATTCATACAACTCTAATAACACATTCTAACACATTAGATATCCAGAATAAACACTCTAGCATGATCCTATCATCAAGAACATGTCCAAACCATCATATCCCAGGTTCATCCAAAATAAAGTTTCCCTTTTGGGAAAGTACATCCCAAAATCTACTAAACACCCAATGTATACATAATTCATCAATAATATACAATTTCAAGTTCATAACAACATCTAAACATGATCAACAACATCCACACATCGTAATTCATCAATCCCATATCTAAAAAGTTACTACTTTTGGAAATCTATGAACTACATTATCTATTCTTGGTTTTCTAGCATACATATTATCAATCTAGTCTACATATGTCATCCTAAACACATCAACAACATCACTACATCACCAAATCATCATATCATACAAATAAAGTTACTATTATTAGTAACCTATGAACAAAACCTTCAATTAACCAATTTCTTGCAAGATCAAGGTATTCTAGCATTCATACTATCTAATTAACATGATAACATCATCAAACAAACATCAATTTCATACTATCATCATCAATTTCGAATTAAGGTTTGTCTAGAATCAAAGTTCATGATCCATCCATTAAAAACTATCATTCATGCATAATCAACGTTAAATAACATGTATACAACCTAACTAACATATTAACATCACCAATTGATCAAAATTTAGCACCATAAATGTAAGGCCCCGCTCCCGGGCACCTTACGGTTGGTCGTCATCGCATGGAAAACATAATTTGATATAAACATAATAAAATCACGCAGCGGAATTAATAAAAAGGTCATTTTCATTTCATCATAAAAGCTTTTACAAGGCATTACATCGTTGACCTGATTACAAAATACAAGCTTTCTTTACATTGCCTAGCTTTACTATGATTGCTGCTGGAGCATATGAAACCGAGGATAATCTCGTTTATGAGAATCCTCAGCAATCATAGGGTCCTAAACAGTGACCTCTATTATAAAAACATAAAATTTTTCATCATAAAGAATATTCCTTAAGTAATTCCGTACATCGGAACCCTTAAGGAACTCTTGACACTCTCATGCAACATACTTTGTCGCATGTATTGTGTGGGGTTTCCTTAAGTAGATCCGTACATCGAAACCCTAAGGAATCTCCTAATGGCATGCAACATAATGTGTTGCGTGCGTTACGGGCCCACAACACATGATGTTGCAGCATTATCAAAAGGAGAATGCCATCCCAAAAGAGCTGAGTAGCCGCCTCGTGCCATCTCCAGCAACACTACCTGCCAACTGGAAACACATAAAAAGTCAACGTTGCTGAGTGAGTTCTAGTTTTTATAGTAAACATAGTATATTTCTTTTAGAAACCGTTTTGTTTCACATGATCATACATCATACGTACACAGAGATAATATTCATTATTATCTTCATCATTCATTATACATCATCATCTTTATCTTCTCATATGGATTCTGTCAGGCTTTACCCACTTCATAGCACTCGGATATGATTACTGTGGTCGAATGACAAGAATCCCGTTTCATACTTCCATGCACATTGAATTCTAATGTACCAATACCATATGCTATACCCCGAACCGTCTTAGCTACCGGGCCGTAAATCAATAAAGAGTATGCCAGAGTACTAGAGGTAAGCGGTAGAGGTACCATGACTATGGCCAATCACAAAGAAGGACCAATCGACTTATTCAATGTGGCAAGACTTTATTCGTTCGTTTGTTAATGTATGTATTTATTATTGTGTTCCTCTTTCATTATCTTTCACTTTACGTACATAATACTTCGTTCGTTTATCGTCATAACATATGAGTCGTGAAAAATATACATACATCATCATAAGGAACACACGCACACACACATCAATCATACATCATCATACACGACATCATACATACATAGCCTACATCACTAGTCATCTACAGGCACTTACAGAAACGTCCACGCAAGGACTTGCTCCTATATTTATCTCGAAAGCCGGGACTTGACTATGCATCCTTCTCGGGCGCAACAGCTCTAATTGTCTCTCCTAAACCTTGGGGACTCATACTAACATATCATACAGACACACACAGGCCACAATCATACCTTAAGCATACTACTCGTGATCATACCTCAAATCAACCATACATAATTCCATAACAAGTTTATATGTGTTCCAGCCCCAAATAATTTAAAACAAGTAAATAAGGGGTCCTAGAAACTCACATGTGCTTGACAAGCAGCCTCGCAATCAAGCTTTAAAGACGTGGATCACACTACACTGCCTGCAGTTAAGTTAACACTCAATAGAGTCAATTTCTGCCTAATTTCGCTACCAGTTTTGGCAATAGTTTCGCCCGAGCGAAAGTGTAGTTTCGCTAGGCGAATCAGTAGTTTCCCTGCTAATTTTGCTGGGCAGTCTTTTGCCAGTTTCGCTGGACAGATTCGCTACCTTGAGCGCCCAACTTTCGTTGGAATTCCCTAGTTTCGCGGTGTCTAAGGGTCAACCTGGGCATCAGCGAAGTTATCATAAAAACAGTAGTTTCACCCAGGCGAAAGTATAGTTTCGCTGCAGCGAAACTATAGTCTCGCTGAAAATCCTCATATTTTCGCTGGACGAACTCACAGTTTCACTGGACGAGTACTTAAATTCGCAGAACGAGCTGAAATTTACGAATCAGCTCATTTTAACCCAAAAATCCAATCCTTTCCACCCAAACCCTTGGGTTATCATCCAGGAACCTAAATCTAAGCTTCTTACATGTTTTGATACCCTAAAACGTGTGTTTTTGGGCGATTCTTGCCACTTTTAAAACCCCAAAACCCCAAACCCGGGTTTTCCACCAAATGGAGCAATTTAACTACGTTTCTTACCTTGATTCTTGTAGTTTAGGAGTCCACAAACACCAGCCTTCGATCCTTGGCCAACCGATCTTCGATCCGACACTTTCTCTCTCTACACTTTCTCTCTCTACACTTTCTCTCTCTAGAATTGGGCGTTTGAGTGAAAATGAGAGTTGCTCAGCTGATCCTTCTATATATAGGTCTGGCGTTTCCGCGACCCCAAACTCGTTAAACTCGTGACCCGAAGGGTTAACTCGGTCTAATGCCCACAACCATTTTACATTTATTAAATGGTTTTCGTCTAAGCCCGTTATTATTCCTTGACTCGCTTAGGAAAATTTCCGGGTGTTATAGTCCACACTCCTTATTTAGGTTTCGTCCCCGAAACCTGCTATTCCTCAAACAGGTGTGGGTAATGTTGTCTCGTCTCTTCTTCAATCTCCCACGTAGACTCGGATCCCTTCCTGTGCCTCCACTATATACGCACAAGAGGAACCACTTTATTCCTTAACCTCTTTCCTTTACGATCAATGATTGCCACTGGTTGCTCAACGTAATTGAGCAGTTCGTCTACTTCAATATCCGCCAGTGGAACAATCATGTCTTCGTCAGCTAAGCACTTTCTCAGATGAGATACATGAAATATGGGATGAATTCCACTTAACTCATCTGGCAGTTCAAGCCGATAGGCTACCTCTCCTACTCGTACGATGATTCGGAAAGGTCCTATACATCTCAGGCTTAGCTTACCTTGTTTTCTGAACCGGATAATGCCTTTCCAGGGCGAGACCCTCATCATGACTCGGTCACCACCCTTGAACTCTATCGGTCTCCGCCTCTTATCCGCATACGAATTTTGCCTACCTTTCGCCGCCTTCATGAAGGCTTTGATCTTTTCTAACTTCTCAGTCGTTGCTTCAACCACCTCGACACCTCCCAGTTCCTTCTGCCCAATGTCTCCCCAGCATACGGGCGTCCTACACTTCCTACTGTACAGCATCTCGTAGGGTGGCATGCCAATGCTGGCATGATAACGGTTATTGTACGAGAACTCTGCTAACGGCAAGTGATCGTCCCAGCTTCTTCCAAAATCGATCACACACGCTCGAAGCATGTCTTCAAGTGTCTGGATCGTCCTCTCAGACTGGCCGTCCATCTGAGGGTGATAGGATGTGCTGATATGTAGTCTCGTCCCCATCGCATCATGAAATCTTCTCCAAAATTTTGATGTAAAACGTGTGTCACGATCCGACACAATGGACACCGACACGCTATGACGAGCTACGATTGCATTGATGAACAGATCCGCCAACCTTTCAGATGAATACGCCTCGCGGATCGGTAAGAAGTGGGCGCTTTTCGTCAAACGATCAACTATCACCCATATAGCATCATCCCCTTTCGGGGTACATGGTAGTTTCGTGATGAAATCCATGGTGATATGCTCCCACTTCCATTCGGGTATATCCAGCGACTGGATTTTCCCATACGGTTTCTGGTGTTCCGCCTTCACTTGAAGGCAAGTGAGGCACTTACTCACGTACTCCACTACATCACATTTCATACCCGGCCACCAATAAATTTTTTTTTTCATATCATGATACATCTTGGTAGCCCCGGGATGAATGGAGTACCGAGTCTTATGGGCTTCGTCCATTAGCTTTCCTCGTAGATCCCCATATCGAGGAATCCACATCCGCCCAAATCGGGCCTTAACACCAAGAGTGTTTTATCCCAATTCCGTAACTAGACCTCTCGCCCTTTCGGAGTTAAGACGATCTTCTTTCAAAGCCTCGTTTTGAAACTCCTTAACCTGTGTCATCACGTCGGAGGTCATGATTAGCTGATAAGCTTTTACCCGAATCGGCTCGGGCCTTCCCTTTCGGCTAAGGGCATCCGCCACCACGTTGGCCTTGCCCGGATGGTAGTGGATCTCACAATCATAGTCTTTGATCAGCTCTAACCATCGCCTTTGCCTCATGTTCAGATCTTTCTGCTCGAAGAAGTACTTCAAGCTTTTATGGTCCGTGAAGATGGTGCACTTCGTCCCGTATAGATAGTGCCGCCAAATCTTCAACGCGAAAACCACCGCAGCTAGTTCTAGATCGTGTGTGGGATAGTTGACTTCGTGGGTCTTCAGTTGTCGAGATGCATGGGCTATTATCCTTCCCCGTTGCATCAATACGCAACCTAGCCCAGAATAGGAGGCATCCGAATAGACCACTAAGTCTTCATTTCCCTCAGGCAATGTCAAGACAGGAGCTTGTGTCAGTCTCGTCTTCAAGTCCTCAAAGACCTCCTCCTGTTCTCGACTCCACACGAACTTTACGTCTTTGCGAGTCAATTTTGTCGAAGGTGAGGCTATCTTCGAAAAGTTGTGGTGTAGGCGTCTCTACATTCTTTACATAACATAAGTAGGTGCTACATTCGCGCCTCATACACTTTCCCGCCACCGCCATCGAGATCACTTTCGGGATCGTCGTAACTCGATCGCCATATATTGTCACCGGACTTCCGTCCGCCGCCGTCAGCCTAATCATTTTCCTTCGGCACACGATATT
This sequence comes from Flaveria linearis, assembly GCA_024085815.1. NCBI lineage: Eukaryota > Viridiplantae > Streptophyta > Magnoliopsida > Asterales > Asteraceae > Flaveria > Flaveria linearis. The sequence goes on from CM044006.1 coordinate 34,391,603, forward strand.
CGCTTCGTAGGTCGCTAACCAATCCATTCCTAATACAACATCAAATCCTCCTAGGGGCATCACATGTAACTTTGCAGCAAACCTATGACCTTCTAATTCTACGGCACAGTTCTCTATCACATCCGTAACCCTAGTGGATTTACCAATAGCAGTTTCTACTTCATAGGACTCTTCCACTCCCTCCGGAGGAGTAGTATCAGGTTCTTCAGGAACTTTCTTCTCTAGTCTAGATCTTCCTCTTGCGGCTCGTGGTTCCGCACCACTTCCGCCACCGCCTCCACCACGTGGGGCTTTAGATGATCTACCACCGACCATCTTCTATCACACACTGAAAGGTTCAAATACTAACACGGTCGTTCGAGGAAATAGCTCAGTTCATGTTAAGTATAGCAAGTCCCTAATTACAGTGGCCAGTTGTGATTAGCCACTTACTCTACTCTTCGCACCCCGAGCATTACCTGTCTTGACTACATTAGTATCTAAGCCTAACAGTACACATAAACACATAACATGCGCACATAACACTGGTTAATTTTCAAGAAAATACCTGATGGCACGCAGCTACTCAGATGGCATTCCCTTCCTTTCTGTCCCATTTTCAGTTTAAGTTTAGGTTTATTTGGAAAATTTACCAATTTCACTTAAACTTTGACTCTGATACCAGCTTGTAAGGCCCCGCTCCCGGGCACCTTACGGTTGGTCGTCATCGCACGAAAAACATAATTTGATATAAACATAATAAAATCACGCAGCGGAATTAATAAAAAGGTCATTCTCATTTCATCATAAAAGCTTTTACAAGGCATTACATCGTTGACCTGATTACAAAATACAAGCTTTCTTTACATTGCCTAGCTTTACTATGATTGCTGCTGGAGCATATGAAACCGAGGATAATCTCGTTTATGTGAATCCTCAGCAATCATAGGGTCCTAAACAGTGACCTCTATTATAAAAACATAAAATTTTTATCATAAAGAATATTCCTTAAGTAATTCCGTACATCGGAACCCTTAAGGAACTCTTGACACTCTCATGCAACATACTTTGTCGCATGTATTGTGTGGGGTTTCCTTAAGTAGCTCCGTACATCGTAACCCTAAGGAATCTCCTAATGGCATGCAACATAATGTGTTGCGTGCGTTACGAGCCCACAACACATGACGTTGCAGCATTATCAAAAGGAGAATACCATCCCAAAAGAGCTGAGTAGCCGCCTCGTGCCATCCCCAGCAACACTACCTGCCAACTGGAAACACATAAAAAGTCAGCGTTGCTGAGTGAGTTCTAGTTTTTATAGTAAACATAGTATATTTCTTTTAGAAACCGTTTTGTTTCACATGATCATACATCATACGTACACAGAGATAATATTCATTATTATCTTCATCATTCGTTATACATCATCGTCTTTATCTTCTCATATGGATTCTGTCAGGCTTTACCCACTTCATAGCACTCGGCTATGATTACTGTGGTCGAATGACAAGAATCCCGTTTCAGACTTCCATGCACATTGAATTCTAATGTACCAATACCATATGCTATACCCGAACCGTCTTAGCTACCGGGCCGTAAATCAATAAAGAGTATGCCACAGTACTAGAGGTAAGCGGTAGAGGTACCATGACCATGGCCAATCACAAAGAAGGACCAATCGACTTATTCAATGTGGCAAGACTTTATTCGTTCGTTCGTTAATGTATGTATTTATTATTGTGTTCCTCTTTCATTATCTTTCACTTTACGTACATAATACTTCGTTCGTTTATTGTAATAACACATGAGTCGTGAAAAATATACATACATCATCATAAGGAACACACGCACACACACATCAATCATACATCATCATACACGACATCATACATACATAGCCTACATCACTAGTCATCTACAGGCACTTACAGAAACGTCCACGGAAGGACTTGCTCCCATATTTATCCCGAAAGCCGGGACTTGACTATGCATCCTTCTCGGGCGCAACAGCTCTAATTGTCTCTCCTAAACCTTGGGGACTCATACTAACACATCATACAGACACACACAGGCCACAATCGTACCTTAAGCATACTACTCGTGATCATACCTCAAATCAACCATACATAATTCCATAACAAGTTTATATGTGTTCCAGCCCCAAAATCGTTTAAAACAAGTAAATGAGGGGTCCTAGAAACTCACCTGTGCTTGACAAGCAGCCTCGCAATCAAGCTTTAAAGACGTGGATCACACTACACTGCCTGCAGTTAAGTTAACACTCAATAGAGTTAATTTCTGCCTAATTTCGCTACCAGTTTCGGCAATAGTTTCGCCCGAGCGAAAGTGTAGTTTCGCTAGGCGAATCAGCAGTTTCCCTGCTAATTTCGCTGGGCAGTCTTCTGCCAGTTTCACTGGACAGATTCGCTACCTTGAGCGCCCAACTTTCGTTGGAATTCCCTAGTTTCGCGGTGTCTAAGGGTCAACCTGGGCATCAGCGAAGTTATCATAAAAACAGTAGTTTCGCCCAGGCGAAAGTATAGTTTCACTGCAGCGAAACTATAGTCTCGCTGAAAATCCTCATATTTTCATTGGACGAACTCACAGTTTCGCTGGACGAGTACTTAAATTCGCAGAACGAGCTGAAATTTACGAATCAGCTCATTTTAACCCAAAAATCCAATCCTTTCCACCCAAACCCTTGGGTTATCATCCAGGAACCTAAATCTAAGCTTCTTACATGTTTTGTTACCCTAAAACGTGTGTTTTGGGCGATTCTTGCCACTTTTAAAACCCCAAAACCCCAAACCCGGGTTTTCCACCAAATGGAGCAATTTAACTACGTTTCTTACCTTGATTCTTGTAGTTTAGGAGTCCACAAACACCAGCCTTGGATCCTTGGCCAACCGAGCTTCGATCCGACACTTTCTCTCTCTACACTTTCTCTCTCTAGAATTGGGCGTTTGAGTGAAAATGAGAGTTGCTCAGCTGATCCTTCTATATATAGGTCTGGCGTTTCCGCGAACCCAAACTCGTTAAACTCGTGACCCGAAGGGTTAACTCGGTCTAATGCCCACAACCATTTTATATTATTAAATGGTTTTCATCTAAGCCCATTTTTATTCCTTGACTCGCTTAGGAATATTTCTGGGTGTTACAATAAACCCCTAATTCGCAGCTAGGGTTTCGGCTATATCAAAATACATGAAAACCCATAAAAATCTAAACTTTAAACTTGAGATGGCTTGTAATTGATGTTTCCAACGTATTATATTGCTTGTAATCGATCAAAACCAACTTCCTAATGCTTGTTCTTGGCTGAAATCAAAGTGTGTGTGGGGGGGATGGAAATCGCGGCCGCAAGGGTGGGGGTTAAGGTTGGGTTTGTTTTATTTAATTTAATTTATAAGAATTACCCTTTAAACCCTTGTGTTTTGTATTTTTATAAAATTGAAGCTTTAAAACTCCTTGTAAAGTGTTTTTAACTTAATAATATGAACATATAAACTAATGGTAACCATTATATATTTTATTTTTATGAAAACACAAGACATACGAATTAATACGCACGTTTCCACGTTATGCGATTAATTTCCTAATTAGTATTTAAAACATACCATACACGTAAGCATAATACCATAATCACATAACCAGTTAAATTATCATTAATTTAACATTATTAAATATTATTAGGTCACCAACGTTAAACGACAACTAGTGTGTGCTCACGACACGTGTATGCAAGACTTAACGGAACTAACGGAGTTTGGTAACGGAAAATTACCGGATGTCACATTATCCCCATGTTGAAAGAATTTTCATCCCGAAAATTGCGTTACATGGTGAGAGTGTTCCATGACCGGTATACTGCATTGGCACACAGGAATCAAAATCTAGTGAGTCATCTAGTGAGTTTTGGATTAGTTATCACATCATCCCCATGTTGAAAGAAATTTCGTCCCGAAATTTAAATCAATACCTTTGTCTGCCGGCATCGTCTTGAATAGCTGAGGAAACTTAAGCTTCATTTGATTTTCACGTTCCCACGTGAATTCCGGTCCACATCACGAGTTCCAACGAACTTTGACTATGGGTATCTTGCTTTGCTTAAGTGTTTTCACTTCACGATCCATCACCTCGACTGGTTCTTCGATAAAGCGTAATTGTTCATCCACTTGAACTTCTTCTAGTGGTACAATTAGTGTCTCGTCAGATAGACACTTCTTCAGATTTGAGACATGAAACACATCGTGGACTCCACTCAGTGAGTCAGGTAAAGCTAGTGAATAGGCCACTGGACCTATTCTTTCCAATATCCCGAATGGTCCAACATAACTCGGATTTAGCTTCCCTCGCTTGCCAAACCGAACTACGCCTTTCCATGTGAGACCTTCAATAAGACCTTGTCGCAAATCTGAAACTCTAAAGGTTTCTGTCTCTTGTCAGCATAACTTTTCTGTCTATCTCGCGCTGCAGCCATACGGTTTCGTATCTGCACAATCTTCTCAGTTGTCTCATGTATTAGCTCGGGACCCTTTAGTTGACTATCACCAATTTCAGCCCAACAAACCGGTGATCTACATTTTCTCCCATACAATGCCTCAAAAGGTGCTGCTTGTATGCTAGTGTGATAACTGTTATTATAGGAAAATTCCACCAATGGCAGGTGAACTTCCCAGTTGTTCCCCAAATCAATCACACAAGCACGTAGCATATCCTTCAAATTTTGTATGGTACGCTCACTCTGGCCATCAGTTTGTGGATGATAAGCAGTACTCATATCCAATCGTGTACCCAGAATTTTTGCAGTGATTGCCAGAAGTGTGACGTGAAACGAGCATCGCGGTCAGAAATAATTGAGATCGGTACACCGTGTCTCGAAACGATTTCCTTAAGGTACAGTCGGGTTAATTTCTCCATCTTATCCATTTCCTTAATTGCAAGGAAGTGAGCGAACTTGGTCAATCAATCCACAATAACCCATATTGTGTCACAACCAGTATTAGTCCGGGGTAACTTAGTAATAAAATCCATGGAGATTTTTCCTATTTCCACATTGGTATCTCGGGTTGTTGTAACAGTCCAGATGGTTTTTGGTATTCCACCTTTACTTTTGAGCAGGTCAAACACTTGCTCACATACGTAGGTACATCCGCCTTCATGTTAGGCCACCAGTAATGCGTCTTTAGGTCATGATACATCTTGTCAGATCCAGGATGTATAGAATACTTAGACTTGTGTGCCTCACTCATAACTAAATCCCTCAGATTTCCATAGACAGGTACCCAAGTCTATCTATGAAGTACCGAATTCCATCCTCTTTCACTACCAATTGTTTATCCATTCCCCTTAATGACACATAACTAACATTTTCCGTTTTTAAAGCTTCTATCTGGGCTTCCTTAACTTGTTCAGGCAGATTAGTATTGATTGTAAGTTGTAAGGCTCGCACCCGCCTCGGTTTAGCTGTTTCTTTCCTGCTTAAGGCATCGGAAACCACATTCGCCTTTCCAGGATGGTACTTGATAGCGTAATCATAATCGTTCAGAAGCTCCACCCAACGTCGTTGCCTCATATTCAACTCCTTTGCTCAAAGATGTGTTGAAGACTCTTGTGATCGGTGTAGATGGTGCATTTGGTACCGTACAAGTAATGTCTCCAAATCTTTAAGGCAAAAACTACCGCACCCAATTCTAAGTCATGGGTGGTATAGTTCTTCTCGTGAACTTTTAGTTGTCTCGAGGCGTAAGCTATTACTTCATCGCGTTGCATCAGACACAACCCAATCCGTGAATGGATGCGTCACAATACACCACAAAATCATCCGTTCCCTCTGGCAGTGCCAATATCGGTGCACTACAGAGTTTTGTTTAATAGCTGAAAAGCCGCCTCTTGACTTTCACCCCATTTGTATGACGTTCCTTTGTGGGTCAAGCTGTGAGAGGTTGTGCAATCTTAGAGAATCCGTCTATGAATCATCGGTAATACCCTGCTAACCCTAGAAATTGCCTTATGTCGCTCGGTGTTTTGGGTATAGCCCAATTCTTTATCGCCTCATCTCGGCAGGATCAACATGTATCCCCTTCTCATTAACAATGTGACCTAGAAATTGCACTTCTCGTATCCAAAAGTCACACTTAGAAAATTTGGCGTACAATTGCTCATTCTTCAATAGTTCCAAGATCAATCGTAGCTGCTCTTCATGATCCTCCTTGGTCCTAGAGTATATCAGGTTGTCATCGATAAACACAATGACGAACTGATCGAGGTAGGGTTTGCACACGCGATTCATGAGATCCATGAACACCGCAGGTGCATTAGTCAGCCCAAAAGGCATGACCAAGAACTCGTAATGACCATAATGAGTATGGAACGCAGTTTTGGAGATGTCTTCTTCTCGGAATCTAAGTTGATGATAACCAGATCTCAAATCAATCTTTGAATAATAGCTTGATCCCTAAAGCTGATCAAATAAGTCGTCGATACGAGGTAAAGGGTATCGGTTCTTGACTGTGACTTTGTTTAACTCCCTATAATCGATGCACATTCGAAACGTGCCATCTTTCTTCTTAACAAAGAGGACAGGGGCTCCCAAGGTGATGTGCTAGGTCGAATAAAGCCCTTATCTAAAAGCACCTGAAGTTGCGATGACAACTCTGGTAGTTCGTTATGTGCTAATCGATAAGGTGCCCTAGCAATCGGGGCTGCACCGGAGTCAGTTCGATTTGGAATTCCACCTGGCGATGAGGTGGTAGTCCGGGAAGATCCTCTGGAAACACCTCAGGAAAGTCTCGTACCACAGGTATGTCCTCCATTCTCCTTTCCTCCGATTGTTTATCGGTGACGAGTGCCAGAATAGCCAACGACCTTTTTGCAACAACTTTTGTGCTTTCATCTAAGAGATGATGCCTATCACTGCACCACTCCTATCGCCTCTGACTGTAAGGATTTCGTCACCAACAGGAATTCGTATGATTTTCTCATGACATATGACTTCCGCTTGCTTATTAGAGAGCCAATCCATGCCTATCACCACGTCAAAACTTCCCAGTGTAACAGTCATAAGATCTATAGTGAAAGTATGACCAGCAAGCTCTATCTTGCAATCTCTAAGGATATACGTTACATGAATCTGTTTGCCGTCGGCTAATTCTACAGTGTATTTAGATTTTAAGGCTGAAGGTACGTCACCTAAGAGACTACAGAATTTTAAAGACATGAAACTTCTATCGGCTCTAGTATCGAATAGTATTATAGCAAAACGTCCATAACAAGAAATTTACCAGTAACGGTAGTAGGATCATTTAGAGCCTCGCCTGAACCTATGACAAAGGCTCTCCCTTTGGCTCCATCATTGTTGCCACTATTGTTGTCACCATTACCACCGTTGTTGTTATTGCCACCATTCCCATTCCATTCTCGTTTCTTCTCAGTTAAGGATAGTTTCTCTTGTAATGCCCTTCCTTTCCACACTCAAAGCAACCCTTTAGTGTTTCTTGGGGCTGCTGAGATTGCTGAGGTTGTTGAGGCTTCTTAATCAGTTCTTCATGACAATCCTTTGCCACATGTCCAACCTTCCCATAATGCTGGCATTGAGAGCTGTTACACCTGCTAGTGTGGTGGTAGTTGCATCGGTTGCATTTTAGATTTTTCCCCATGTATCCACCTATTCCTTGGGATGATGAAGATGATTGGTTGAGGTTGTGATTATTATCAAACCGCCTCTATTTTTGTTGCTGCTGATGAGGTTGATGTTGCTGAGGTTGGTTACCAGATGACGATCCTTTGCTAGCATTGTTCTCCCACTTGCGTTTGTTATCGGGCACGCTTGCTACAGCGCCCCGCTTGTCACAGCGCTCCGCTTGGGTAATTCCTTGTTCCACAGCTTGGTCAGTGAGCTTGTGAGCCAGTTGTATAATGTTTGAATAGTAGGGAGATTTGCAGCAGTCACCATTTCTCCGGCACCAAACCACGTAAGTAGAGCTTAATTCAACAACTCGGCGGGTCAACCATGCCAGGACAGAGTGTCGCCGGCTTATTAGACCTAGTGGTGTAAGTCTCGATGTCAAATCCTTCCATCTTTAATTGCCAGAACTCAACTTCCAATTTTGAACTTTATTACGAGGGCAGTATACCCGCTAAGGCTCTTCCTTTGGGGTATCCTGAGGCTCCACCATTGGGGCCTCCTAAGTCTCGAATTGGTTTTCAAACTCGTGTATACAAACGATAGCCTCATGAAGCTGATAACGTGTCGTGTTTAGAGTAGCCGTCAACTCAGCAACCTGTCAATGCAGAGCCTAGATCTCTCCTGTCTGACCATCCTTGCGTCCTTTCATATCCAGCAATGAGTCTTCCATATTCTCGTACACTGTGCTGTGGTTTTGCTATCACATGTTGCACCGTTTAAATTTCTCCTCGCATACTCGTTGTAGTCGATCATGTGGGACCATCAAAGCAGCGATAGCCTTATGAGGTGTGCAAGGTAGGGGGTATAATAGGTCTCTAGACACAGTAGGGATCATAAATGAAACATTTCCTTTTCCAGCATCCTAATCAGTGTAATGCGAAAATAGTGCCATTGTCAGAATTGGTCATGTCCCGCCCAATTTTTGGCTCACGCATGAGGTATACATCAGGTATAAGTATGGGAAGTCTAGAACCATAACTTGTAGATGACGAAAGAATAACCTCGGGTTCCTTTCCCGACGTTTCGAATAGGGGATGAAGATGATGAAGATGCCATATTGCAGTGTACGTGATGCGTATGCCAATGAGTATATAGTAAGAGGATAAGCAACGAGTAACTAACTAACTATGTGCAGTTATAGACTAGTGTGTATGCAACCTAGTTCCCTATAACCAATGGCTCTGATACCAATCTGTCATACCCTCAAAATCCATGTGCGGATTATTACCGCGAGGCGTGTGAACAAACCAGGATCATAGTCAATAGTTACTCAGAACGACTCTATATGCCATGTTTAATATAAACCAAACCAGAGTTCAAACTTTAAACCATGCGAAAACGTTTTGTAAAGTTAAACAACCTAAAATACTGAAATGCATAAATGGCAAAACATGCGCCAACCAACTGTTTAAAAACCTAAAATGTAAAGACAAGCAAATGTGTTTATAGTTTATGTCTTAGAATGCATGCTCGACCCGTGTTGTGCTCTCTATTGGCAAGCTGAGTTATCGACCTGAGAATAGCATACTAAAATGTCAACACAATGGTTGGTGAGTTCAAGAGTTTGCATTTAAACATAAACAGTTTAACAGTTGTGATATATATAAGCAGTGTATTGTAACAGATAGCCAGTCTATTAACAATAAATATTAATTCATAGTGATTTCGCAATTGAAGCTGACTGTGATAGTTTTTGCCTCCTGTCACGACTTCCATGTCGTGATAAATGTTCATAGGACAAATTGCACCCGGTTGACCTTGAGTCACACAGGTGGGGCTCGTCAGACCCAGTAGTACTACCCAAGTTTCCCAGCTATTCAATATTAACAATTCGAAAATGTGAGGACTTTTCCATGGTAAACCGCACTATATAATATTATACACAACTTAAATACAATAAGCATTTGTGAAATTACCAGTATGCTATCTCCCCAAAAGAGGTTAAATAAATAGTGGGGCATGAACTCACCTGATACGCGTATTGAGTACTTAGAGTTTACTTGAAAGAAAAGAGTGGACAGTCAACCCTCAGAGGTTACCTAGATCATGTAAGTACATGAGTATGTGTAAACAGAGAATATGTGAAACCCTAAGTGCACTACAACCAAAGACTCAAGGTTTTAGAAGGATAGACATGTTTGACCCAGTTGACCGTCTGACCCGTCTGACCCGTTGGTGACATTATGTGTTGTAAACCATTTAAACAGACATGAGCATATATCATGCATGGTTAACATTAAAATGGATCACATATGGTGCTACATTCCTAATGCATTGCTTAGATCATCATACTATGTAAATATCAGACAAGTTATGTAAGTCCTTAACAACTAGCATGCTCAGTGTATCCATAACACAACTAGTGCATCACATAAAGGTCAAATCATGCATAACCTACTCATATGACCTATAACTATGAATTATCATACACAGGCCAAATAGATAATTTACCAATTAATCATCCATACTAGCCACAACACATTCAACATGTCCATTACATTCAACATACATCAAGATGATCAATTTCCAGTCCCAAACATTATGCCCTAGTTACTAATCATCATTCAATACCATACATGATCATCAAGGTTCATCAATCCCACAAGATCAACTAAGCATTCATATAACTCCAATACACATTCTAACACATTAGATATCCACAATAAACACTCTAGCATGATCCTATCATCAGAACATGTCCAAACCATCATATCCCAGGTTCAGCCACCATCTTCCACACTTGAACCCTAGCCACCAAAATTCGTAGAGAGAGAAAGTAGAGAGAGAAAGTGAAGAAAACTCAAGATTTGGAGCTTCAAAGGTTAAAAGATTGAAGATCTGGGGTTGGAGCATCAAACCATAAGAAAGGAGCAACAAATCCAGGTAAGAATCGACCTCTAAACCCTTCTATAGATCAAACCTGGATTCTAGGGTTTGGGTTTGAAAAGTTTCAAAGAAACACATAAAGGTCAAATTTTTACGTATGAAAACGTGTAAAAAGGTTAGATATGGTTTCATGGATGGTAAACCAATGATTTGGATGTAAAAAGTTAAGATTTGGGTTAAAAGGGCTGGTTCTTCATTTTCATTCATCCAGCGAAACTCAGCCCCCGATCAGCGAAACTGTGCACTCATCCAGCGAAACTAAGAGAGTTCCTGCGAAACTACAGTTTCGCTGGTGCGAAACTATAGTTTCATTGGTAATTTGCTAGTGCCCAGGTTGACATATAGACATTACGAAACTAGGAAATTACAACGAATGTTGGGTGCATCTGACAGCGAAACTGTCATGCGAAACTGCTGGGCGAAACTGGTAGCAAAACTGCAGCGAAACAGCCAGCAAAACTGCTTATCTGATAGCGAAATTAGCAGTAAAATTAGGTAGAAATTAACTGTGAATCCAAAGGATCTCAATTCAGGAATTATCAATATTAAAATAAATCAAATCATTGATCGCGGAATTATCATTAATTGTCGTTTAATTGTTTTAATGATTAACGATGAACACAAACACAGAAAACAATAAATATGAACTCAATAATTATTCAAAGTATCTCTTTAATTATCAGTAATGATTACAAAAGAATAATTAAGAATGATTATGAACAATGATTTCTGTGAATCGAATAATGTTGTTGTTGATGTGACGGCGATTAGGGTTGCACGATGATGTAACTCTTGACAGCCGTAATATTGATTGATTGTGTTCACCGAGATGTGAAACCTAGGACTCATATTTATAGATGGTTTGAGTCGGTTAAGGAAACACCGATATTTTTGGGATTTGTTATTGATTGTGTTGACTTGTTTGACTTCTTGGTATTTGAAATCGCACAAGTATTCTGTTCTTCCGCAGGAGTCTTGTCGTCCGCAGGAGTTTTGTTCTTCCGTAGATGTCTTGGTCTTCTGTAGAAGTGTTGTTCTTCCGTAGGAACTCTATCTTCCGTAGAAGTCTTCACTTCATGCAATCCTTGGACATCCGTAGGAATATTCACTTGGTGATTTGTTCTTGTAAGAAACATATCTATGGATTACCAATAATGTTCATCCGTAGATGTTTCTTACACTTGGTCAATTTCAGGAATCCTACCAAGTATATTGATTTTGCCTGTCAACAGTCACAAAGCAACACACATATATACGGGTTAACCTATAGATTCAATGCACATATATCATATATATACTGATGTTACAATTATTAATTACAAGACTTGATCCAAGTTCTAAGCCTATACAAAATGATCTAGACCTATACTAACTAGATCCAACATTAACCCCTTTAAGTGTTAACTTATCTGCAGGTTGTGTAGTGTGATCCTAGCCTAGAAGGCTTAGTTTAGAAGTTACTCACGATATCCATGTGAGTTCTAGATCCCCTTAGTTTAGAAGGTAAGGATTTCAAGCGGTTCTAACAAGAAAAATAAATTTTCCTATAATAAAGGGGCGTTCCCTGGACACTAGGGCTGCTGCCCCTAGGACCCCGCTGTCAGGGGCTACCGCCCCCGAACCCCTGCTGTCCCGCGGAGGGTCGATTATGTGTTATGATGGCTGGTACTTGGTATGTTGTGTGCTTAATAAGTTACGTATTATATATTAAGTGGAAGATAATATTAATGATAGTGAAACTTAACAAATGTACCCCGGGGCCATTTGACGATGAAAAATCTTGCAAGCATTATGATAGACTTCACTTATGTGAGTCTGATGTATGACGATGGATCCGTATTCATGAGCGGGCTATGTGCCTTGCAGTGTGGGTCAACTGTCGGAGGTTAGCTACCATGATGATGTGTACCGACGGGGATCGAAATTCATTGTCGATCAACATGGAGCTCTTGCTTTGTGCAAACTCGCTTATGATGAAGTGAAACATAATGAAAGAATGAAAGATAATGAACATGCTAATATGATGCAAGAAATGTTATGTAGTATGATGTATGCGTGGTCATTATATGGAGGATAAAGCTTATATTTCTTATTTATATAAAACTAGAACTCACTCAGCAAAGCTGAATTTTATGCATAATAGTGGACAGGTAGATGTTGATGCTGAGGATGGCACTAGCGAGCTACTTGGCGAGCAATGGATGGTATTCCTGTCATGAAATCTTTATTGTAATTTAAGACCATGCACCATGTTTTATTCCACTTAAATACAAATGTATGAGTACAATATGATTTTCAAGTTTTAAGTGAATGTTTATTTAATTCTGCTGACAATATTTTGTTTATAAAGTGATTTTATGCTATGATTAACCAACTGTGAGGCTTCCCGGGAATGGGCCTTACAAACTCCAATTGTACTAGTTGTTCTCATGGTACTAGAGGCACCTTCAGCACTAGCGGCACCTATAGCAAGGTATGCTCTTGAGGAGGGGACCCGAGTGTCAGGATACCTAAGAGGACCATACCTGGTGATAGAAGTTAGACCACTAATGATGGTTTCCCAGAAGAGAGGCTTTCCATCCAATATGACTGTGACTCGGTCACTAACGCTTACCGATCCTTTAGGATGACCATCCTGACTTACCACTTAGCCCCTCTAGTTCATCTAGTAGCAATGTCAGTCACTCTCAATCATACTAGCGAGATGACATGCTATCGAAGCTTGATGGAGTTTTTATTTTCTTTCATATTTAATATTTGAACATTTGAGACTTATGTTATGGTTATGTTTTTATATTTTGACATATTATTTGAACCTGGATTTTATCTTACTTGAAATGAAGCTTTATAACATTATAAAACTATTTGTGTTATTACGTATGTTAATTGTGTTATCTGTGTTGTTATGTGTAAGCATAAGTAGATGGTTATAAAATGGATGTGTGAAAACTTAGATATTATGTATTATCCTTGATTGATTAGAAAATGTTGCCAAGAATGATTACTCACAAAAATAGCCTTGAAGGCACAACACCCAAAAGTAGAGGTAGAGGTAGAGGTAGAGGTAGAGGTAGAGGTGTTGGGGTCATGGTGATGAGTAGGTAGAGCAGGTGAGGGAGGCCTGACCGGTAATAACCATGGAACCGGTCCTGATATGGCTGCCATGATAGCTTAGCATATAGCTGAACTGATTCCAACCATTGTGGCCCAAGTGAGTAATAATATTTTTAACCATAGTAATTGAGGTTGTCATGTCAATAACAAAGGTAATAACAGGAATAATGGTGGTGGTGCTTTGTAAGGTAAAGGGAATGACAGTGGTGATGAGTATGAGAATAGTGATGGAAATATTCTGAACCATTCGAGTACACCCGTGTGTCGTGTTAGGAGTGAGTCGTATGATAAACCCAAACCAAACCAAGAGAAAATAAAATAGTATAATAGTGATCAATAAGTGTAGTTATATTATTTATAAGATCAATAATTATTATTTGTACGTGTTTGACCTCTTTTGTTTGCTCGCTTTATTAGAAGTTCATTATTCAGTCTAGCTTCTCACATCATTTCAAGGTGAGTTTGCAGCTCCATTTTTATTTAAGTATTTACAAACTTAAGGGGGATAGTACTATTTAGTTGGCACCCTGCAGCTTGTTTGTTAGTATACTACTTGAGACTAACAATGGTCACGAACAACCCTAGGGTGAATATTATTTAACAAGTTCTATGTGTACATTGTTAGGATTAGTTTTGAACCTCATGACTGCATGTAATCTTAGTTACTTATAACCACTTACACATATGTCCTACAATTGCAACTCAACACCACTAATTAATATTTTAAACATGCGAATTCACCAATCATGTGTTGACTTTTTGAGTATTTTTTTCAGGTAATAATAATAATTGAGGATAGAGGAAGATAATATCTTAGTGATGACCACTAAGGATTATGAGTTAGATAATTTCTATAATTGGTTTAATCAATATTTGGTTGGGTACAATTATCCATTAATTATTTCTAGGAATTTTGCATGAGTTTTGTCCTGCGATGTGGGATTTCACATGTTATACTTTTCTAGCTATGTTTGTCCTTGAAATGGTTAGCCACGACACAAGTCTCCATTTATGCATGTGACATCATGACATGTTGACCCAAATCATGTATTACATATCTAATAACAAACAATGTGCTTTAATGATATCGTCCATTTCATCCTCGTCTTTCTACTATAAGTAGGGGTGACAATCGACCTCATGTTAGAGGTAACCGGGTGCACAACAAAGATTATGTTCTTGATACTACCTTAGTTACTAGTGATGTATCTATGTTTTCACATAACTAATTGAAGTTTAATGTGTTTTATGATGATCACCATTGCTAAGGCAATAATTTTGATGTATTTTAGATGAACCATTCATACGACTGCTCTAATATAGTGATTATTTAATGGCAATAGGGTTTTGAAAGAAGAATAGATGAAAATTTAAATGAGGTTATTTAAGTAATTTTATTGAGAAAATATGGATGTTTGTACTAGAACAAATGAATGGTATTTTACAATACATTATGATATATGCTAGATTTTAAATTTAGATATGATCTCAGCTATAGAGTTTGAAATATTGGTTGTTTGTAAGATTTTCCCGTACAAATGGGTAGTGTTTTATAACATTCACCGGAAAAGAAAATATAGCCATGTCCTCTTTAGTTTCCTATATAACTTCAAGACCTTGCTTTGCATCCTATTGGACTTGACTATTAGGATTGCTAGTAGGTTTTGGGTTTCTAACTACCTAATTCATAGTTTTTGGAAGGGCCTCTTCATGAAGTGAAACTTTTCACCAATATGGATTCTCCTAAGTTGTATGCCGAAGAAATCATTAGTCAACCTTTCTTAAAGTTAGGCACTTTGGAAGGTATCATGAAGGTTGTTAGGTCCTTGACCTTATAGGTTACTAAGCTTATAGTCTACTAAGTTGATCTTGTTAGGATCTGGATCTTTTAGCAAATCTCAAGGTGAGTTCACTTTTCTTCTTGTGTGAAGTAGACCCTCCATGGTGAGACTTTGAGTATAACCTTATTGTTGATATAGAGCTTTCAAGGTTTTCAATAGATATCAGCTTAATTTTCTAATGGTTTATTGCAGCTTGGATTCTTTCACTGATTTAAATGATCTTATCAGTTGTTTCTCATTGAGATTTTGAATCGTTCCTATGGCTATCACCTACTTCCTTCCAATAGACGGGGGATCGATATTTGTGACTATATAACATATCAAACGGTACGTATCTTATGTTGTTGCTCATAGTTGTGTTTACATGAAAATTTATCTAATGATAGGAAAGAGTCTCAGGATCATTATAACTCAAATATAGGGAAGGTTGCAGATAGTTTCATGCCATTAATGGTAGTTTGAGACGATAATTGTGTCAACCTAATGGTTGTGTTTATCATTTGTAGTGTAAGTAATATGCTTTTTACCGGTTCATCAAGGTTCGAAAAGCCTATTTAGATATGAAACTAAGTCAACTTGAGATATGTGTTCTTACACCTTGGAAAATTCTTACTGAAAAATAGTTAGAGATTTGTCTTGTCTGAGTCAATTGGTTGAAAACTTATCATGTGATAAACTAATAATAACTCATTCAAGTGGATTTCAAAATGTTTCTCTTCCTTAATACCAATAGGCCTATACACGAAATAAGTTAACCGATTCTAGGTAAATACGATCTAGACATCAAATGTTATGGAAACTTCATGTAGTTCTTATCTTAAGTACTTAGTTATCATGGTAGGGTTCAATTCAAAAGATCTTGTCTCCATCCTAGATAATAGTATACTCTTTCTATTTAGAGTCACACGCAAGAAGTTCATATTCAGTTTGGATTATAGTATCATCTTGCTGTTGTTACGGATGGGGGAAGTTGTTTCTTGAGACGATCAGGGTTACCACAAATATAGCATGTTCTTAGTTTTTGTGTTTTTACTATTGTTACAAGTCTATCACATCTACATGCCTGACTCCATCACATATAGTACAAATAGGGAGACTCCTTGGTTATGGAAATTATACTTGTTACATTTGGGACGGTTTCCCTTATACCTCTTATTCTTTGGAATAAAGCCTCAGTTGGATGCTATTACAGGTCTAGATGCCTTTCTTTCTTTGTGGTAATTTTCTTAGAAGATCCTTAATAACGGATAACTTGTGTGACTATCACAAGTCCGGAGGCAACCGGTTGTTGTGTTATTATTTGAGCCATAAAATTATATTTGTTGGTTCTCCTTTGGTAGAATTTCCTATAGTACATTGTGATTTCCTTATACACAACGTCTATGAAAGGGAAAGTCACGAGTTAGTTTATTTGTGTTGATGATTTATTATAGTTGAAAGAAGCAATACAACTAGATTAAGCTTTAGTATTGCTGTTCAAAGCACTTGCCGCTCGGAGAATTTTTCTCGAAAAATGCTCATTCAAACTTCTACTTGGTTTTAAACAATCCAATCAGCTTGGAGCTGTTTGTAAACAAGCCAAGCACGAGCAAAGGTCCGCTTGGTTCGGCTCAAATTTATACATACATATATATACATATACATATATACATAGCACTGTAGTAGATTTGGCTCAATATACATAAATATAAAATTATATATGCATACTAGATCAATCAACTTAATAAAAAACTTAACACTAAGGATAAAAGTGAAATCCTATGCCGCTTAAAGAGAGTTTTTTGACTCCACTCTGTTGGATCATATGAGGCTAGTGCAACCAAAACAACATCGTAGAAGAAATTTTTGAAGTACAATTGAAAAAGTCTTCCAAAGATAAAGCAATTCTTCTGAAGAAAAGTTGAAGATCTTCCGAAGCTCAAAGTATGAAGAGCTTTCGAAGGAATACTAAGTCTTCCAAGACTAAGTAGTTTTCCTTCCGACATATATGAAGAACTTCCAAAGGTAGAACTAAGCCATCCAAAGACTAAGTAGTTCTTCTTCTGAAGTATTCACTTTTAGAAGATCAAAGACAAAGTCTTCTGAAGAATAAAGTCATGATGACCTACAAAGGACTCGAAAGCCTTAGAATAACTTATTCTTCCGAAGTCATTTACCTTCAGAAGAACCAACTATGATCCAGTGGACAGAAGTATGGGTTGTCTGACATCCACTGCCAACTCTGATACACTGCATGGCGCTTTCCCAAGCCCATGTAGTTAACCATACTTTGTTCCACTATTCACCTTTATCAATTCGTACAGTTACTATCTTTAGTTGGTGACAAAAGGTAGTCATGGACCTGTCATGATACCTAATCTAGGATAGTATTTTATCTTAGATGCTTTACCCTAGCGATGTAGTTTTGTCTAGTTATAAATTCCAACTGGTTATCCAAGTATAACCGGCTGTAGATAGTAGTATATTAGTTTCTCATTGTATCTCATCAAACCATGCTTTAAGAGTCTTGTAACACTGAGTTGAGAAGTAATATATACAAGTATCTTTTATATTGAAAATCCATTCTTGTGTTCATTAACTTATTATATATTATCAACTTAGTTTAGATTGTTCTTCATCAACCGAGTGAGACTTAGTAGTTGTGAGGAAAATCTTATGTGAGAGACCAACACCGATCCTACAATTAGTTTCAGAGCTTCTTAGGCTCTTGATTGTGAGATCTAACCATCCCAAATCATCCTTGTTTTTCAACTTACTCACTTTACTCAAAATGGCTCTCAACCAGAAATTTTCTAGGACTAAGATGGGAACCATGACAAAGGCCCTATTATCACTCCTAATAACTTCAGAGCCTGGTGTCAATGTATGAAAGGCTTATCAGGTAAAGATAGCCCATATGGATCAGTAACCCACGGTCTGTAAGGCCCCGCTCCGGGCACCTAACAGTTGGTCATTCATTGCACATAAACAAATTAATATACATTTTATTAATACACAGCAGAATAATGTGAGCAAAAACCATTCTCTATTATTAAGAAGATACTGTTGTTAAGCAATACAACAATGTTAAAGTTATAAAAGATTGCTTAATTGCATTACAAAACAACAATATCATGGCTTAAGAATGGATGTCAGACTTTCCCTGCCGAGTAGCTCACCTCGTGCCATCCTCAGCAACATACCTGCCAACTAAAAATGACAAAAGTCAGCGTTGCTGAGTGAGTTCTAGTTTAATAAGTATTAAAGATACCTTGTATAATGTATATATATGAAAATACTCTTTTTTGTAAAAATACCTCTCTTACTCTTGTACGTGGGCACATGTTAACTATACAACAAGGTAATGCTTTCTTTCTTTACTGTATGCTTGTTCATTTTGTACTCTTTTAACTTTATCTTTGTGACGCCCTAAACCCGCCAGGGCACCGGAGGCACGTCACGCAGTTGGATTAATATTTTAAACACAAATCAGAGCTTTCTATTTACAGCGGAAGACTTTATACACTATTATATATTAACCCAACTTTTTAGAACATTTTACATATGATTGTATTTAATTATACATCGCCCTATTTACATTATTAACAAGCCTAAATCCTATGCCAAGCAGTTGCTCCGGGATAGCGTCCTCCATCGGCTCATACTTGCTCTCTCTCTATTATTAGAGGATCCCTCCTTACTCACTCACACTACTCAAAA